>JADDOH010003518.1:0-44908 GCA_016648135.1 Agrypnia vestita
TCGAATCGGTCTCAAGTCGTTGTCTGTATTTGTACGTTTATCATTATTACATGCTCTTGCTATATCCGTTCCACTTCACATTATTGTTCCTCCCGTCTTCGAATTTCTATCACACTATGTTCTCCTATGCTTTTGGTACTTATATGCTTGCTTTTTACTTGCATTTACTCCTATATATATTTGTTTCATTCATCCATCCATCTATAAGATCCCCATACGCTTTATCCTTTTATTTCATGTGTATAGGGGCCGCAAATTCATATTATTTTATTTACAATATTCTTATCTAGATACACTTGTTCCAATTATGTTTTGTGGTTATTACTACCAAACCCGGCGAAATCTGAGCTAGAATAGCCAATCGTATACACGTTACCCGTCCTGTTGAAACTACGCTAACGTCGGACAGGTTTGTAGTGATTACATAGTTAATATATTGTATCTATATTCGAGTATATTATTTTCTTGTCGTGCCATTAATATGCTTACACGTTATCGTTATCTCTTTCCTCACCGTATATACCGTCATTGCACAATTACCTATCTGTTGTAAAAGCCTGAAGAGCGTTAGTCTACAGATAAATATAATAGAATTATAGTTAACTTTTCTATCCGCCTACGTTATTCGACTCCCGCGAAACGAAAATGAATCATTATTCGCTCCTCGATAGAGCGTCAGTCCACAGATAAATATAATGGAATTATAGTTAACTTTCCTATCCGCCCACGTTATCCGACTACCGCGAAACGAAAATGAATCATTATTCGCTTCTCGACAGAGCGTTAGTCTACAGATAAATATAATGGAATTATAGTTAACTTTCCTATCTGCCTACGTTATCCGATTCCCGCGAAACGAAAATAAATCATTATCCGCTCAGTTAAGGTCACCCCTCTGGTACATAGTGTACGTTTTATCCGTGCTTCACGGCCAATTCTTATAAATTATTTATGGGCGTTTTCCTCGCGTGATCCCCCGATTAGACCTGCCTTCCTTAGTTTTGCTCAATATTCTGCCTCTCTGTTGCACGGGGATCCACTCGAGATGAAGATATACGGCTCTCAAACGGTTTCAAAACCCGAGCAAAAAAGCCAATAATTCAGAAACCTCGTGGAACTGTCAATATCATCGTCACCTTAGAGTAGACGTTAATCGGTTTTTTAACGGCTTAAACTGCAATAAACGCGACCTAAATCCCTGAAATCCATGTTCAGCTTTTTTATGTGAAGCACATGCGGACCGCTCGGACCGCATCGATCGTCAACCATTTGCACCAAACACGGCTTTACCACAAGATCAATATGATTTATAAAAATTGAATAGTAACTGCCCGTAACCTATATCCGATCAATCGCTACTAACTCCCTCCCAATACTAGCGTTTCATCATTCCCAAATTTTTGTAGCTCCAATACTACGGCCAGTTTAGCTCAATTTTTCCCCGCGTAGCATTTAAATCATCTTAGAGTTCAAAATAAAAATAATAAAATAAAAAAAAAATCTATAGAAACAGGTGATTCATCACAATCTGTTGCTACTGAATTTTGGTCTTTATCTTTGATACTAAGCTTTTGCTGCTGAGCTTTTGCTTCTGAGTATTTGCTACTGAGCTCTTAGTACTGGGCGCTAGCTTGATACTAAGTACTGCCAATGTTATACTTATTTTTTTTTTCTTGGAAAACGGGGCGGTTTGTTCTGTGATGTCCATGGGATTATTGGCATACGTAGTCAGCACCATATCTCTAATGTATCGTCCTGTACTCTTATTGCCTCAGCGTCCGTGTCCCTGAGCCATATAGAAAGATTGGGAAGCCTTGTGATGTAAGAATCTTCACAGTGGATTCATTGATGTTTCTGTGTATCCAAATTTCCTTCAGTTTGTTCATCATTGATTGGGTCATGGCATTTCTACTTTTATTTTCGGCTTTGCATACTCCAGCGTTTTATTTTTATGAAGTAACCTCTTTTGTGTTAGAGCTTTTTTCATTGTTAACTCGCTATTTTGGCAGTAAACAATTTTATGAAATTTATTCAGGCACTAGGATTTTTACTGCCGATGATTTTTTTACATAACTTTTCATTAAAATCAACCCTTTTCATACACCACCTTTTTCGGTTATACACAATCCAGAAGGCTTTTAACCTTTTACAAAAAATAAATATGCAAAATAAACTTTAACAGCGGGCCGCAGAATAATAAATTGTAGAGTATTTTCATCCCATCTCGCGTGGGATAATTATTCCAGATTTTTTATTAAAAAAATATACACTTGTATAGCGGCTGGAACAACAGTGTATCGTTATTACAAGAAAGGTACAGGTAAGAACGTCAAAAAATCTCAGTACAAAATACCCGCTTAGCCGCGGGCGGTTTTAAATTAGCAAATGTATTTTCTAGCCCTTAAACGAAAGCAAAAATGTTATTACATATTCTTTGAGAAAACAACATCTTCCACTAGCTTCCACTTTTTAGAATAATGCGATCCCTTTGATTGCTGTACCAAATCTCTTTGTCTCGGTTCTGGGAATCGTTCGGATACAAGTTGCGAAATAACAGAGGGATAAATAATTTTATATGAAATAAAATGTTCACTGAAACCATGGAATTTCGCCTGAGGTCTGGGTGGAGCAAGGGAGGATTTCGCCAAAGGTTGCGAGGTTTTGTTCAACTGAGAATTATCATTAATTAATTGTGTATTACTTATATTGTTACACTGTTGTATGTAAGTATCGGCGTAAGTTGTGGTCAGAAGGATTAGCAATCGCTTCCTGCATCGGTCAACTCGCGTTCGGGATGAAATTATAAAGAGATAGCCTAGGGCAGGGGTCGGCAGTTTGTCAAGCGAGAAGAGCCAAATTGCCATGGATACAAAAAAAAGGTACTAGAGAGCTGCATACATGTAATATACATACGTACGTGGATTTTTAGGGGAAAAAATCTACATGATTCAAGTAAAAAAATAATTAATTAATGTTTTCTTTTGGTTCTGATACGAGTTGTTCATGGGAGATACTGTCGAGTACTTCCCACGAATCGATGAAGATACCTGTACAATTACTTGATTTGTTCAATTTATTTTGCGTGATGGTGAATGTTTTGCGGTTGCGCCTTGTGTGCATATCCCCCCAGTGAACCCGAATGGGTTCTCATTTATTATGGAATTGACTTTGTGATTGAGTTTGGTCTCTTTTGACTGCTTATTCTATATTATTGTTTAATTGACTGCTTATTCTATATATTGTTTATTAATTAAGATTTTGATATATAAGATTTTGTTTTCTTTCTTTCTCACTGTTATTTAATTAGAGTAGACTACCTATACCTATGATTGTAAGTGGTTATCCCTCACCACACACAAGAATCATAATTCTTTTTGGTGAGGTATGTACATAAAAAAAAATATTGATATGTAAACATTGTCCATGTATAATTGTAAAAAATAAATAAATATATTATTAATTAAATTTTTTTTTTTTAATAAGTACGGCGTCTTTTCATCGTTTTTGATAGCTTTACTATATCTGGCAAATTGCTACTTATTTTTAATTAAATACATGTTTTCTCTCCTTAAAATTGAAACTACCCTTTTGTTTACACCTGTCAAACTTTTAGCTCTATCAGTAGCAATGGAAATTACCTTATTTAGGTCTATTCCAGTGTTTTCCAGATATGTTTCTATAGCAATATCTTCTCCGCGTGTTTGTCCCTTGAGCAGCAGCAGTATAAGAAATCCTTAATTGGGATCTTGTGCCGAAATATATTGCACAAGGTTATTTGTGCTGTATCACCAATATTACACGACTCATCGACTTGTTGCTCTATTAAATTTCAAAACATTTTGGAAATTCAGTCAAATATTTTGACGCTGAAGTTTTTTTAAATTTTTTTTATAAATATATTTTTTTTACAAGATAGAGCCAGTTACTTACGAGTATGATGGATTTTTCTTTTCTGCATGAGTGACATAGACTCGTGTGTAGGAGAGGAGTATCATTACATTTTACATTTACAGAGAATTATATGATAAAATGTACATATTCATCATTATATATGTATAGACAATTTAGTTATAATTAGTAAGTAATAAGTAAGTATTATATAATAATATGTAAGTGATAGGTACATATATAATAAAATAAAAATTCATTTATTTCTGAAAGTATTTTTTCACGTTTTTTTAAATGCCTAATAATTTTCCTCAGTCCTCATTTCAACAGGCAATTCGTTGAACCATTTCACACCTCTGAATGTGTAGTGATGCTGAGCAGTTGTGGTATGTATCACAGGATATGTAATTTACCAAGTGTTACATTTCTGCTACTTGACACTCTTTGGGTCAGCTCGTTATCACTATGAAAACCTTTACATAGTTGAAATATGCAATTTTGCTTGTAGATATTTTGTAAAGTGGGGACTTGCAATTTATAAAGAGGTCTATTGTCGGATAATCATTAGGTTTTTTTATCTTTATGATCAATTTCTGGGCAACTTCTAAAGATTTCAATGTAGTTTTGAATGCACTACCCCATGAGATAATACCATATTGTAAATCTGACTGGACTAGAGCGTAATATAGTATCTTTAACAATGTTATTCCTAAGATATTTATAATTTTAATAAATACATATATGAGTTTTCTTATTATTATTATTTTTTACTTTTTTATTTATTTATTTATCTTCATCTTGTTACATGACATAGGAGATGGAGCCGCTCATCTCACTAGGAAGAACCTGTGCCGAGATGAGCAGCTGAACAATATAGTGAGGACAAAAAATAATAAAGATATACAACAAAATACTATATAACTATAAAATTAATTAATTAATTAATTGAGCATACAAATATAAAATGTGGATAATAAGAACAGTATATATTGTAAAATACAAAAGCAATAGTGAAAGTACAGTAATATATATATATATATATAAAATCATATGCATGGATAGTAACAAAATGTATATATAATAGTACAGTTAAAAGTATATTTAGGTATGTACCTACAGTTTTCTACAGTTTATACATTATTTCTACAGTTTTATTGATTTGTAATTTCCATTTAATATTAGAATCAATGAAGAGCCGCAAACGTCCGCGCAGAGAGCCGCATGCGGCTCGCGAGCCGCTTATTTAGACCCCTGGCCTAGGGCAAATCTACCAGAGCCACGTGGTTATGGAAACCGCCATCATTGGCACTTTACGGGTCTGCCTGCGAAATGGCTCGGCGACTGCAGCCCGGTAATATAGCCATGCACTGCATTCGCACGTAAGTGCTCTATTAATTTGCTTTTACCTCAGACCCGCAAAAGGAAAAGTAACCCCAAGAGTGCAACAGCATTGCAAGTGAATGATTTTGCCAAAGGGGACCAACTGGGTTATGCAGATTTTGCGGACACGAGGCGAAAGAAAAAAGGGTTGATTTAATTAAAACCCTATTCCCATAAAACAATACTCAACTTTGTTTGAAAACAGTTAATGATGGTCTAACTCAGGACCGGTTTGTGAGCAAGTGACCCCATAATAGTACTTCGCAATATTAATATTGCTAACCTGGAAGCTGTAGCTGCCAGGTTAGATTAGGTTAGGTTAGGTTAGGTTAGTCTAACACTGTTTCGACTGCGACAATGTTATAATTAACTGTAACTGGTTGCGGAAATTTTATAGGAACCGTATGTTTTTCCAAGAAACGATTCTCGAAGTTTCGTTGAATTCTTATTCAACGTCATCAGGAGGATGACCTTTACCCGCGGAGGTGGAGGGCGGACTCCTGATGACGTTGAATAAGAATTCAACGAAACGTCGAGAATTGTCTCTCGGAAAAACGTACGGTTTGTATAAAATATCCGCAACCAGTTACAGTTAAATATGTCTAACGACCGTAATAACATCCTTAACTCTGTAATGTTATAATTTTCGATTAAATCGAAATAGATATTTAATTGAAATTGCAATATATAATGATGATTCTATATCCAAAAGAATAAAGTTCTCCGACGAAAACTCCTTCAGCTCAACGCACATAGGCAGAACATGAGGTCTCAGGGATATACAAAATTGTTAGGAATCTGTTGGACGTATTTTACATAAAATAAAGATATTTGAATGTGTAGATGTTTAATGCGTGGATCTTCTTACGGTGGAATTGGTGAACGTTGCATTTGAAAATTAACTTTAAAGCCATCTCTTACATGTCATTAGTTCTGTGGCTACACTATAAAGTCTTCCATACACGAGACTTCTAAAATTTATTTTATTTGATTTAAAGTTTTCACGGTATAATACGGGAAATAATCCACATTTTTTCATTTCATTTTTTGCACGTTTAACTAGTTAAAACACCCTGAAAACGTCTTAAAAATATTATTGAAAAATTGAAATATATCCCTGTTGAAGGTTAGCCAAGTAATGTAATATAAAAGCGAGTTTACCCAATAATTTAATAGCTACATTTTGAAATGTTTCAACTTCGCAAAACCCCCATCTAAGCATTGAATTTCCCTTCAGACCGTGTTTGTATTTGCGCGCGGATTCGTGATATCGGAAAAATCTAATACGAAATTTGCTGAAGATATATAAATGAAATCATCCCATTTTGTATAAATCTACTTATATCAATACGAGCGCACGTACAGGATGTTAAATGTAAAAAAATAATTCATTAAGATAAAGAAACGAAAAAAAGAGGCGAAACGGGTATGGAAGCCTTTATAGGGTGACTCAGGCCTTACGATCTGTATGAGCTTGCTTAAATGACCACTTTACACAATGCAACGTTAAAGTGATCACTTTAGCCAGCTAATGCATAGGCCATGGGCCGCACTGCAAAGATTTTTTAATACACGTTTTTCATATAAAAGAGTTTCGTCTCTGTAAGACCTCTATAATTTATCTTAATTGAAAATTATCCATCTGTGGACAAAATCCAATAATTGTATTCTCGGAACATATATATAAATATTGTAAAAAAAAATTTAATGCAACGATGTATATACATATCATATCACTTCTGTGTAGACCACATTTTTCGGATTCGTATACCGTATTTTGTCAACAGTCAATCATTTTGTTTTGTTTTGGTCTGAATTTGACATCAAGTTAAGTGACATAATGTTTTGAAATACCGTGTATGGTGATGCGGATACAGGACGACATCTAGGGTATGAAAATTTACCGATAATTATGTAGGTATCAAAAAGTGCTTGTTGGTTTGGCCAGTGTTAAATATGGAGAAATGGAGGCGATGATTGTGGTGAATGGAGCTTGAGTAAGATGAAGGCTTACCAATCCTATCTCTATAATCCTATCTTTATCTCTAATTCATTCCCACTCCATCCTCCGCCTTTTTTCAATACGCCTAGCGACATCTCTGGTCCTGTATGGACTCGATCGCATTTTTAATTCCTACCGCATTATCACCTGTTACCTGTTAATTGCCTGAGTGAAAAAACCGCGTTGTACCGCATCTCTTAAAAGTTCGTTTTTTGGACCATTGTTCAGGAAATATTATCTTATAACCCGCATAAGCACTTGTATTGGAATATACGGCAGCTGTGGATTGTGTCATCTCGAGTTGCAGTTGGACCAAGAATAAAGAGAAAAGGAAGAAAGAGGCATTTCCATTTCTTATCCAACATCCAGAATTGAAAAGGTAGGATTTCTCCTTATTTGTTGTTCATATTTACTGCAATATTCGTGTCTATTTTTCTGTTCATCTACCGGCCAAATCTCCAGCATCTCGTTACATTATAATTCCTGCGAATGAACGATTATCTCTACTAACAAATCTCGATGAAAAACCGCATGTATTTGATTAATTAAAAACCGCTACACCACTTGTTATGGCAGTATATAACAATGTTCTATTTTAATTATTGTTCGTCGTAATATTTATTCTATTGTCCATCGTAATATTTGAACCTGTCCATTAAAATATTTTTACGTCTATTGAATTTTTTCCAAATCAACTGCCACCCTGTACTGCGGGGCATACCACCGGATATATGAACATTATTGTATCTGCGTGAGGTTCAGTCAAGTTCTTTAAGGCTTGTTGCGAATCACGAGAATAATAAAGATGAAGACTGAAGTCCTGAAGTAGTACGAATCCCGCACAAGTTTCTGGAGAGAAGTTTTATATTGTTTTGTTGTAAGAGACCCGATGTACGGTTATGAGTATTTTCTAAGAATCTTAAATACATACGTAGAATACGCAATATCGACTTGTGAGTTGGGCTGGTTAATGCTGTGTAACAAGAGTAGGATACCAACATAATGAAAAAAAAAACATGTGAGCCTTACAGTAGTCGCATATGATGTGTAACATTTTGTATCTCGCAATTAAAAATATCAATTGAGTATCATCCGAAATTAACATCAAAATTTATAAAAGAAAATATCTATATATTTATTAATTAGTAAAAAAAAGTAAGGAAAATGTATTTGTATTTATTTATTATTGAATTTTGCCACACTAGGTAGGTACCTTATACACATGCATTTTGTTTAGAAATGTGTTTGGTGACAGGTATAAGTTTTTATTTATTTTCATAGATGGCGGTAGTGTGCCATACATACTGTATGAAAACTTTGAATAAATATTTTATAATAATCACATAAATTACATAAAATTTGAGAATGTAAATCATTAAGGGTAATTGTTCACATTAAGTTAAAAATGATCAAGTATTTATTGGATAGTTTCAAAGCTACAACATACATGGGTTTGACAATAGCCGCGTAGCATATATACAAAATCAGAGGCGTTGGCTGTTGGAAGTGTGCGTCTTCGCTGTGATGGCACTTGCTGGACATTGATTTGTTTATAAATGATGATTTTTCCGCGCGCGCTTCCCCGGTGTCTTATCTCCTGTTACGCATTTCCGACCATTTTCACGAAATCACTACCACAGATTGCAGGAAAGCGAGAGGAAAGATATTACACACCAATAATGTACGTTTTGCGAACGGAAAAATATTAGAAAATTTCATAAATCTTTTAAAATAATTTTAATATACGCGCAGTCTTCTTCGAAAACATATTTTTCGAGTTTTTTCGTGATTTTACACCGACAATTGTGTCACCAATGCTTTTTGACGTATCATCCTAGCTCGTAGCTCCCTCAAAAATATCGCACAAAAGGCATGTCATGAGCGCCATTTTTGACAAATAGTCAAGTTGGAAGATTGACATATGTATGTATCCTTGAAGATATAAGCCAAAATATATCAAAGCTACAACATACATGGGTTTGACAATAGCCGCGTAGCATATATACAAAATCAGAGGCGTTGGCCGTTGGAAGTGTGCGTCTTCGCTGTGATGGCACTTGCTGGACATTGATTTGTTTATAAACGTGTAGCCGCGTAGCATATGTACAAAATCAGAGCGCGTATATATGTATGTATCCTTGAACCTCCCGATAGGTAAGTAAAGATCTTATTTGTGAATTCAGTAGGTATCCGTGGTATACGTTTGGCTGAGTTGGTGTAAATGATGCTTGTCCTACACTACCCGAGGAATCTTCCAGTGTTAAATAGTAATAAAATTATTAATAAAACTTTATTCCAGTATGTGGAAAGGTTTGTGCAGTCCCACACATTCCATACAAGTACACATATATTAAACTATTCGCTGTTTTTTTCGCCTACAAAAGCAGATAAAATCCAGACTGCTGTCCAGAAACACCAAGATATTAGTGTACAAAACGCTTATTAGGCCAGTGCTCACGTACGCAGCTGAGACGTGGGTACTAACTAAGAGGAATGAGCGAGCACTGGACGTTTTTGAAAAGATAGTTTTGGGCGTATCATCGGATCGGTTCTAGAAAATGGACTTTGGCGCAGACGTTACAACAATAAGCTCCACACTGTTTAAGGAGCTAAAAAACGTCACAAAATTATAAAACTGGAAAGACTACAGGTCGTTCTCCTGATGACGTTGAATATGACTTCAAAGAAACATCTCGAAAAACATACGGTTTGTATAAAATATCCGTAACCATTTACAGTTAAATATGTCTAACGACCGTAATAATAAACTTAACTCTTTAGTAATATTCCTGTTCGCAAGCCAACCCGTAAAAATTGTTATAATAAACCGAAACTCAAATAGCGAGTATTAATTACAAGTTCACCTTCTCTTAACTAAAGATATTTATTCACATTTTCACATATGCAACCACACACAGAAGAAATCTTTCATCCACCAATTCGGTTGATCGATCACAACCATTTCGCTAAAATGTAATATGCCTTTTAGCAGCAGGGGTCTTCTTTCAATACAATTTATGTTTTACACATTTTACAGAAATATGGTTGAATATTATTTTCCATTTACACATCATATCAGAAGACAAACAAATATTGGATTATTTGTTTTGAAATACAAACAATGTTGAAGCTCGTGCACCGCTGCAAAGATAAACTAATAAATGCCGCATAATTTACAATTTAATTAATTGGTTAATTAATTGTTCGGAACATAAATATTTTGTTAATGGAACACACATAATTTATCAAATGTTTAATGAAAATGCGGTCATTCGTATAATCGCTCATTTTAATACATGCGTAAATTACAATTTTGCAACCCACTAGCATTTTATTACAGTGGGTACAAATTGTACATTTAAAAAAAAACTGTGTAGGTCCTTGTCGACATTTTTACGACTTTTCATCACAAGATTATCTCTGATATAGGTATTACGCTTACATGAGAAGCTTTGGAGTCAAGAAAAATGTGTACACATTAAGTTTCTGAAATTCGTCATTTCGCTTTTCACTTCATGCTTACTGTACTTCGTATTTACTTATTCCAATGGCAGTCAACAAACTAATAATGTTCCGTTCATCAGTTGGGTAAATTTAAATCTTCCCAGTGGCAGTTAAAACTAATCTTCTTCTTCTTTTTTTATTAGATTATTGATCAGTATTGACAGGTCAGTGCTGGTCTTATGGCGAGAACGTCCAGCTCTCTCTCCATCTCTTTGGTGATCCCTCCAGAATCCCTCGCATCACGGCTCTGGAAAGACTTGTCTGGTCTATTCTCTCGAAATGGTTCCTCCACAAATGCCTTCTCTGCCTGCTCAATCGTACAATGTCTTGTATGTCGCAGGTTCTGCGGATTTCCGCATTGGGTACTCTGTCTCTGAGGGTCTTGCCCACAATGGGTCTTTGGGTCTTCATCTCGGTAGTTCTCACCGTGTCCGCTCTTGCTTTGATAGCGTATGTCACCATAGCAAAGGTAGCATAGGATAGCATAGGTCTTATGCATGTTTTATACACATTATCAGTCTGTTTGTCTAAATTTTTAGATATGCAAAATATCATCACCAATTTGGTTCTTTTAGTTGTTCAAATATTTTGCGAATATATTAAATGCATCAAATACAGCGAAACACAATAAGAGTATTAGAACAAATAAGATAGCTCATTGTTGCAGTGGTTATGATTCTTGCCTGGTGGTTATTCGGTGGTTCGAGCCTCACTACAGGACACCAGCAAGTTAGTCCTATTTTTATAGCGCTAAGCATTTAGTTTCACTCGAAAATAGTAAGAATATTGATGCGACACGTATTACGACACAATTCTATTTTAAAAAATGCTTTTGTTGTTTTTAACGTGAACTTGTTGAAGGACAAGATAATTAGTTTTAAAAAAACTGTGTGTAGACCACTTATATATATTAATTCAACCGAAATGTCTCGATACAGCTGTATCTGTAGGACGCCCACTGATCCATAAAAATACGCTCAGGATCAATTGTTGGACAAGGGTACATCCATCTTTCAGGGATAGATCTCCCGTTTAAAAAGAAAACGGCATTTAAATTTAAGATATAAATAATGGAGGCCTGAGGTAATAAAAAAAAGAAATGATATATGAAATAAAGATAATAAAATTAATTTTAATTAAAGGTAGGCTTGGCTTAATTTCATCAGGCAACCCGTTCGAAAAATGTTTGTTAATGTAATACGATTGCTAAAAAATATTTTTCATTCCGCAAACAGATGGGTGAAGGTCGATTTAAGACGGGATCTTGTACTATACGGAAATATGTAGACATAACGTGGCAATTTCTGTTTTTTTGCAAAAAAAAATCTAATAAAATAATAGTTTAATATGCACATGCAAGTGTATGGGATGTTAAGTGATTCATTATTAAGTTCTAAATTGTATAAACCATTTAAATAATGACTCTACGTATACCGGTTTCTATCTTCATCAGGACTGACGTATAACTGACTATCCATTACCTATCCTAGTAAGCAAATCAATTCTGAATGTGGGCGTAGCTATGATGGAGGTAATTGAGGTGTGGACGCCGAAATGGGAAATATACCTAGTAGCGGGCTATTCATGAATTTTATCTAATTATTAATAATGTTGGCTTAAGTATTGAGGCTCTTTTTAATTTCTAGTATCTCTAAGTTATATAATCTAAGGCCTCTATTATTTATATGTAGAATTTTGATGCCGTTTTCTACATTATCACTCATTTGATGAGAACAGAACGCATTATATTGGGTGAACCTGTTTGTTCTATGTCTGTGGTCTATGACGTTTGTTTTGCAGACGACGCAATTGTTTTTGTTAATCAAATATTGTGACAACCGACGCCGTGCGCGAAAGTAATTCCCCGTTACGGATTAGCGTAATTAATCATCGCCTCGACCATTGTCAGCGGGACGCGAGTACTCCCATCCCGTACCTACTGCGCTGTTGCGGCGGCCTGTAATGAGTCCGCCATGTTGTCACGCCGGCTTCGTTTATATACCCGCCATATTGGAATTCTCTTCGGGCAATTTTGTATTCCACAGACGCCCGGCGGAATCTAAATAAATTAATAATGATAAAACTTAACCGATTGTACTGTGACTATGTAATGTTACTATTCTGGTATCAAGAGATGGCGCCACGTGTCATTATAACTCTTTAATGAAGCGCTAATTCTGTCCTGTAGATTTTGAGAGAAATTATGTTAAGAGATGGCAGCACTTTCTTTCATAGGTATCCCGTTACAGGAAAATTAACAAGAGCATTTGATAAATTGCCTTGATAAATTATATTCCAAAATGTTATGTTTTGTTATGCCGTCACATTCTGAGATCTTTAGTGACCTTTAGAGATTTTTTGTTTTGGACATTGTACTTCCTGCCTTTAAAAATAACCTTTCTGAAGGCACAGATGTATGAAGACTGGGATTGCCAGGTACACTATTGCCAGTTTATGTGATAGCGGAAATACTTTCTTCAATATTATATGTGTTTGAATCCTTTTAACAGCAATTTAAATTTACACAAATCGATTATAGGTCTTTGAATCTTTTTAACTGTATATCTGTCTTATATGATTTTTTATTATTTTATATTTTGTATATTTTGTAAAAGTCCATAAGGGTGTTAAATAAACAAAAATAAATGAATACATAAATAATAATAATAATAAAAATAAATAAATAAATAAATAAGTAAATAAATAAATCAATAAATAAATAAAATAAATAAATAAATAAATAAGTAAATAAATAAATCAATAAATAAATAAAATAAATAAATAAATAAATAAATAAATGAATGAATGGATGGATAGATGAATGGATGGATGGATGAATGAATGTATGAATGAATGAATGAATGAATGAATGGATGGATGAATGAATGAATGAATGAATGAATGAATGAATGAATGAATGAATGAATGAATGAATGAATGAATGAATGAATGAATGAATGAATGAATGAATAAATAAATAAATAAATAAATAAATAAATAAATGATATGAATGAATGAAGAATGGAATGAAGGAATGATATGAATGATGAATGAATGAATGAATGAATGAATGAATGAATGAATGAATGAATGAATGAATGAATGAATGAATGAATGAATGAATGAATGAATGAATGAATGAATGAATGAATGATTGAATAAATGGATGGATGGATAAATAAATAAATAAATAAATAAATGAATGAATGAATGAACGAACGAACGAACGAAGGAACAAAAAATAAATAAATAATAAATAAATAAATAGATAGATAGATGGATGGATGGATGGATGGATGGATGGACGGATGGACGGACGGACGGACGGACGGACGGACGGACGGACGGACGGATGGATAGATGGGTAGTTGGATGGTTGGATGGTTGGTTGGATGGATGGATGGATGGATGGATGGATGGATGAATGAATGAATGAATGAATGAATGGATAAATAAATAAATAAATAAATAAATAAATAAATAAATAAATACCGCCCTGACGATGGAAAGGTTTTTCTGAAACATGTTGATGGAATTAATACTCATATAAAGAAGTAGATATATTATACAAATAATATAATCAATATTTAAAAAATATATATTCGTTCGATACCTAATATGTAGATACCTTTTCTGTGTCTCTGTCCATAGAGGATCCTGCATCTACACCAGTAGTTACGAGGAAAATTATCTGTGGAGGAACTGCCTGGAACCATGCAGGAAAGCCCGGGGTGACGTCAATAAATAATTAACCTCAAGAGGATAACTAAGAAGACTAACTAGATATACCTAGTATCTACCCGGCCGTAAAATGTTAATACTTCCTTTCCAGTGAAATATGCACATTATTACACATGCACCCACACACACCATTAGTATATAGAAAAAGGCATATTCAAATATTGTGTATGAACCACGCTGAAGCCTATCAAAATTACCGTTGGTATCAGAAACATGCATTATTGTATGCACACATTGCAATTTAAGCACATTTTGTATATTGTGGGCATTGTTACCTTAAAGTATTATATTTCAGTTCATAGGTATGGGTATTCACATAATTTTCTATAATTTTTCTGTAATTTTGTTGCGAGATGTGGAATGGAATTAAATTGAATCGAAAAGAGCACTGATATGTTCATTAGAATTAAACTAGAATTGAATAATTAATTTGAGGGACAAATGAAAACACTGGAAATTAGTAAGGAATTTATTAAATAGTGATTAATTAATTTTAATAAATTGACAAAGTCACTGATCACGAATTCAATTTTTAACACTATTCTTTCTCCCTCTTTTGGTGCCATCTCCTATCGGGGGTCAGAGATCATTCTGGCGATTATGACTTTACTACCACTCGTTCCAACTCAGTCAAGATGCCGCGTCTCATGGATGCGTAACTTGAGAGACTAGGATGAGTATAACACTATTTCACACTATTTCACAATTTATGACTCGTCTATGAACACACTTTTATCGCTTGTTAACGCTTTAATGAAAATTCTGATCAATTTTCGCTTAAGGAGGTGTTTCGTTTAATATTTCGCTTCAATTAATCTACACGTCACTAGTATACACATTGTGTTGGTACTATCGATTACTACGGTTTGTCGCTAATATCGCACTGGTCAGTCAGAAACATCAAAGCAACATTCATCCGCCGCGGTACTGAAACCGCTATTTATAAAAACACTTTGGTTTTTCGAACCTTCGAGAACATTATTTACATTTTTAGTGTTTCCCAGAATGCTCCCGTTGCTTTCACACGTTTGTAGACATTTCCCGAATGTGATTTATTAGTCTAGGGTGTTCTAGAGGGTTCTATAGTGTTGTTCCAAAGTGACATATTACAAGGGATTTAGACAGTGCGCAATTCATTTCTTTACCATATATTTTAAAAGTAAAATGAGTTCTTAAGAGTTTTAAAAGTTAAAAATTGGTACTTGAACAATACCGGCTGTATTCAGCTCGTGTTTACATATGAAATTTACTTCGTAAGATTTTGTTTGGTCGGTTTTGAAGTTCGTGGAAGTAAACACCAGCTTACAAGAGGAACGGTTTTCGTGTAAAGTTAAAGTAGACGTGTAGCCGGCTTACTAGGAAAATAAGACAGAGATCGATGTCAATATTAGCCGTAGCGCGTAGGGAAGAGATCGGATTCTGGAAGAAACACTTAACATAATTCACACAGAAAATTTTAAATTGAACGCAAACACTACCGAATTATTGAATAATTTAATTTGTGAATCCGAAATGTAACATTTAATATTTACAGAATGGTCTTGGGGTAGTGCCAGTCATGTAAACACTAGCCATATGGCTGTGGGAAATAAGTACTCAATACCAACCATAAAATACTCATTGATTGAAAATATTGTAACGAGGCTAAAAAGAATTACGTACTTCTGTCAAATGAATGTTGTTTGAAGTTGGCACAACACTATCCGAAGGATCTAGAATTATCAACAGCTTTCAAGAGACGTCTGAAACTTTCCAGAAATACCTGGAAGTCACGAGAACTTTCTAGTAAACGCTAGAAAAGTCTAGTAAACACTAGAAAATTCTCGAGGATTCGGAAATCCAACGTAAATTCAACGTAACAAAACTAACTTTTATAAAATTTAAAATCGACTCAGTATGCAAAACGTGTAAGAGAGGTGACGTGTGAGTTGCAGAAGAGTAAAAAGGCCATTCTTCCTTACTGCTTTTTCTCTGTTTATCTATTTTAATTACATTTCACAATCTCGGCTTACAATACTAGAGGGAGTAATGAAAGCGTGGTTCACTGACTCGGAGCGGGCAGCGGAATGAATTCGCTACGCGCGCGGGGCCGCGGCCGGACCCGCCACCCGCGCGCTACGTTTGCTTGCTTGAGTTGCCAGGTATTAAAGTCCGGTACAAATAAAAATAGAGTGCGCGAATTTTTAATGATTTTATTAAGTATGTTAAAAAAACTAACCCATAAAACCAAATTTTTATTATACTTCCTTTCTCATTTACTAGTTGAAACAGCTTACTCCACGCGTCGGACTCGAGTCGGGCGATGCTACGAAAGAAAGTAATAAAAACCGTTAAAATTTCGAAAAATCAAAAATTATACTAACTAATAATCTAACAAAAATTTCTTGCATCATTTTTATCGTCACCACGAGTCTGCCTGCAAAGTTTCAGCTCGATTGGATCACGGAAAAAGCGTTAAAAATCGATCCAAAGTTTTTTCGGCAGACAAGCGACGAGCAGACAAGCCGACAAGCATACGCTACGAGTTAAAAGAAAGGGAGTAATAAATATATGTACTTCGTCTTCAATAGCTCTGTAGCTCATACCCTTGGTCGTTAATCTCTTTCGCCTTCACATGCCCAGATCGTAACGCGTTGCTTTTGTGCCATCCTTGAGGTGAGTATTCGCGAAAACAGCGCTATATAAATTATCAAAATATTATTATTATTATTCCTAAATGCAGTATGAACACACGCCATTGATGCCTCCCTGCGCCCTGGCGGTGATATATATTTTTTTCTAAATTATATAAATTAAAAATTCTAAACAAAATTATATAAATTATCGTTCTTCGTCTATTTTGCATGTATATTTGTGTTGTATGCCCGAATGTTCTTGATTTTTGTATTTTTTTTCCATAAAAAAAATGCCATATTCTCTCTACTGTGTGAATAGTGAATGCCATTTTAACAATTAATCATACCGTATTATATTTATACACTTTGCCACGGATTAAAGTGGATAATATAATGCCTATCTGGCAGTGTCCAATACCTGAGATTTTGATAGTAAAAGTGTCTAAAACTTTAACTAATTAGCCTGGCCACATGAATGGTCTCGCAAAGTTTTTACATAAAACTCAGATCTTTCATTATGGATATGTGGGGTATTGCTGTCTTTTGTATTTTTACGCCACATATATTGTGTCGTGGATAAGGTGGTAGTGTGGCGGATCCCACCACACGGGCGGCATCTGGCGTTCAGGGGGACCAACGGACCTACAGGCGGCGGGCGGCAAGACCACCACTCCCGTTCCGCCTGCTCGACCGCCAACACCGCTAGACCCGGGTAACGCGTCGCGACTTCTCGAATTGTTACACGATCGACGTTTAGACCCGCGCGTACAGATATGTACTAACCTCAATCGAGTCCGCGTTTACAGCAACCTCTTTAACTAACCATATATTAGCATCATCCAACTTACCTTTGTAACTATCTTGAATAAACTCCTTGTAAATTGTACATATGACACAAGAGTGCTTCATTCCGTAGAAGTTAGCTACCCGCAACGGCTCCCGCAGTCCTGAGCCAGAGGAGCTGCCAAAAGTAAGTACAAATCCGATATATACCCTAGACGCACTGTTTGCAGTCTCAGAGTGCGAACGAGATGGGGACCTTATAGGCTTTCTCCATAGTAGGTAAGGGGTGGTTTTATCTTTGTTTATAGTAAAAGTTCATTTAAAGCATTGATGTTTTACGAAAACGGGTTATTTGATTGGTGGAAAAAGCAAAAATCTATGCTTCAAACGAAATCTATAAACCATGTTTCTATAAGCAGAAAAATTAATGGTAATTAAAAAAAATATATTTTTAGTTATTTATAATTATTAAGTCACTGTGTGCTGAATTTAAGTGGGCCATGTCACGTAAACATGTCCAATAATTAATTAATACGAGTTCGTAATTTTAAGAGCTAACTCCTGTGCTACTCTAATTATTAAATCCTTTGTTACCCTTTTAATTGACAGCTCCGCTGGGTTCTTCTTAATGCCACTCTGCCGGGTCTCTCTACTCTTTGGTGCTCATTAAGGATTCTTTTTAGTATCTGCGCTTCCTGCATCCTCCGGACTTTTCCGGTCCATTTGGGTCTCTCTAGTTCATCTATACAGGATGTAAAAGAGATAATCCACAATTTTTTATAGGAATATTTTTAAATTATGAGTCAAATAAAGTTATTAAAACCTTTGAACAAGTATTTCTTATCTCAAGTATTGCGTATCCCACGTGCAATCAATTTTTCAGGAAATTTGCTGCATTTACAGGAAAGTACCTGGAAAAATTGATCTAAGCGAAACTGGGATCTCCTATAAGATGGAAAAACCATGTCCAAGGCTCGGGAGCCTGGTCATAGAAGCAGATTAAAGGACCATGTTTATCATTGTTTTTCTCAATAGTACAAAAAAGAGACCAGTCAGAACCTTTGTCTTCTTAATCTCTCTCTGTGGTGTTGAAATAATATGGACTCTAACCACACACACAACAAAATGCTCGGAAATATGGTGTTGGCATTATTTTATTTCTCTATAATCAAAGCAATTCTCGAAAGCAGAAAATGATAAGTTGAAAATTCATGGTTACATTAACTTTTTTGCCTACGACATTATTGACTCTTTATTTTTAGTATTTGTGTTCCTATTTTTCATTGTGGCATAGCCTCAACTAGATTAGTGAGTTACTGCAAACACAAGATATACCAAGTTTCCGTAAGGTCAATTTACGTTGTGCAAATTAAACTAAAGCTACAAATTGGTCCGAGAGATGAACACATGATGAAAAGAGGAATGACACTGTTACGAACAGAATTTAAAATCAGCCCTAAATAGGGCTTGTGCTTGTATTTTGTATGATATTTATCCTTTATGAAGAGGCGACTTCGGCACGGTACCGATGTCGCCAATGGGTTACTATTTTTTGTTGAATAAATAAATGGAAAGGGTAAAATTGTGCTCCCACCACCGGACTGGCTGAGTGGGGACAGTGTAATTTTTAATTATTCTTTTAAAATTAAATTTATTTGATAAATATACAAACTTACGAGTGGCTGTATTCAATATAATATAATTAAAAAGCATTTATATTACACGCTTACCCACTTTTAAATGAGAATTTATCCTCGTGTTTAAAAATAGGGGGCATTGTCATACATGTATATATCTATTGTTAATGTAATCATTAGTGTAAGACATTTGATTAAATAAGTAAGATATAGACAAAGAAACATTAGATTAATTTATAGAAATTAAGACACTGAATTAAGTAAGTAAGATATAAACAATACAAGAAGACAAAAATGTAAGACATTAGATTAAGTAAATAAGATATACACAAGGAAACGTTAAATTAAGTTATAAAAATTAAAAATTAAGAAGGTATAGTAATAACATTTAAAAGTATGTATATATTGATTGTTTTTTGTAGAAGATTTTTCAATTTAGTTTTGAAATTTCTATACCCACTCAAGCCAGGCCACAATGTATTCTAATAGAAATTAAACGTGAAGGTAGAAAAATCAGAATTCATTTCTATTTCTGCCTCCGGACCATCAACAACTCTTTCATTTGACGATAGAGCAAAAGTTTTCAGCGATCCACCCCTATAACAAAAAGAGTCTTTGTTTTTATACTTAACAGGCACTGTGATTCTAAAGGAATAGGGCGCCATCTACCGCCAGAAGCGCGTAGCAGGGTATCGGCCAGGCCGAACTGCACAAGCAGGCCACTGCAGACCATTAGAGGTTGGGCCAACCACGCGAGATCATTTCCGCGATATTCCCTGTCACAATCACAATCTATATTGTATGCAAGGAAAGCGCATAGGAGACGCATAAGGTGCAAGTTAATAAGGAATTATACTCTTAGTCTAAGTTGATTGCATATTCAAGAAAACTTATGCGAGGAAACTTCTGTATAAATACAATGAACTTTACTTGCGGGTTACATGTGAAATACTTTACAAGTTTGAAGGCTTCTAGTCGATTGATAGACCAAATACGGAATGATAGAAACAATAAGGTGTAAGCGGAGTCATTTATTGCTGGTTTTTGATTGTTATTGATTTTGTTAATATTTTGATATCTTGGTATGGCCTATAATCACCATGAGAGCATGTGTATTTTGTATTTGTTTATTTCTGTTTAATTCATATATAAAACTTTGGTTTGACTGCCTGTCTCACTAGAAATATCTGTGTTGAGACAGGCATAGTTTACAATAGTGTGTATTTATAAAATATAGTATATAGATATATGGTAGAATAATTATTTGTATTAGATAAGTATTTTATATTAGCATAACATAGTAAAGTGCTTAAGGAATAGAAAATATATCATATATATGAGGTTATAGTGTGTTAGTGTGTTTGTGTAAGTGTGCCTATTTTATCTCTCCCCTTGTTTCAGATCCACTGTTTTATTTTGTATTTTATGTTAGGGTTATAAATTGTGGTTAGCCCGGATGGTTTTAATTCATCAAGATCATTATCAGTATCATTGCAGAATCAAGAATATATCACCATCCGGTAAGTGACCATAAAAGTTTTAACTGGAACCTTCGGTGGAGCTGAAAACAAGTTATTTTAATATGATGATAGATAATCTTCTGTGTATAGTTTTCTGAGAAGTTCTGCCGTGTATATGTGATCTCTCTGGCCGACGTTTAGGATCCCATTGCAGGGTCCATCATCAGGGCTGATGGACCCTGCAATGGGATCCGAAACGTCTGCCAGAATATCCCAGAAAACTATACACAGAAGATTCTGAACGGCTGTGAAAAACTAAGGACATTAATAATAGATAAAATATTTTTATCTACGCCGTAATCAAATGCGCATTCTACGTATATGTATTTGAATATTAAAAGGTATCCTAAATAATGTTGACTTTTATCTCAGGCTCAACGTTAGAGATGATATCTAAAGTGTGAGGATGCGACCAGAAGAGGTGTGGAACACAGGGTCATAAATTAGATTTCGATAATGTCCTTTTAGGCCCCACGGGAAAGGGATACACGGCACTTTTCAAAGGGCAGGGCACGGAAGCAGTCCTTTACGTTTAGAGACCCACATGCGATGCCAATACTATTATTTTATATATTGCATACATGGGTACTCTCTTTAATGTCAGAGTTGTCCAGTATGAAATGCAATTTAAATATGACGAAAAGTAAAAATCGTATTAATTTTAATTAAAACATACAGGAAGAATTACTTAATAAAGAATACTCGGAAGACGGTACTTATACAAGTAAAAGAAAAAAAATTGTAAAAATTTTACGTAAAAAAAAGAAAAAAAACCCATAAAAACTAAGTTTTTAGTTTATACTCCCTTTCTCATTTACTAGTGGAAGCTGGTTTAGCGTTTAGCTTAACCTACGCGTTGGGCTTCGGTCGGGCGACGCTACAAAAGGGAGTAGTAAAAAATTTCCAAAAATCCAAAATTATACTATAATCAGGTTTAGTGTCTACCAGACGCGTCGCAGTTTTTTCATACAACTTATTCAGTTACCATTAAACCATTAAAAATGTGAAAAATCCAAAATCATACTATAATTTATTATTTTTTTTTAACGAAAATGTGATAGATATTTTTGATCGTCGCCACGAGTCTGGTTTCAGCTCGATTGGATCACGGGAAAAGGGTTAAAAATCGATCCAAAGTTTTTGTGTCAATCAATCAGACGCCACGTGTTAAAATAAAGGTAGTAAAAAAGAAAAAAAATACTATAAAGAAGTAAGGACGTTACACGAAGTTACGGGTACAGACAAATAGACAGACCGACGGAGAGACAGCGAAATTATTATAATTGGGATGGGATACATACAAAAATTCTACATACTTTTTTAAATAATTGAAGTTTTAATGAAAATTAATAAATTTATTGAATATCTGACATTTTACATTTAAAGTGATCATTAAAAAATCCAATATTGAATAATAATCATCGAATTAAATACTCATGTTAAAAAATCACATTAAGTCTATTGAGCTGTTCGTTTTGCAATTTAGATATTAATTAATAATGATTAAAATTACTTTAATTCATTGGATATAAATATGTGTACGAAAGCCGCGTGTGCGCTCTGTGGTGAATATTGTACAATATTGGCTGTCGCCCACGCCTGCTGCTTTTCACACGATTTCGTTATTTTTGAAACTGGCAATGCAACGCTCGCACTGCATTCGGCGTTTTAGAAGCAATTATAATTAATTTATTTATTAATCAACGCCCTAGTAGGCTTTTACAGAACAAGAAAATTAAAAGCATTTTTGTTTATCTAACATAAAACACGTTTTACAATAATATTTGAAAAATCATAATATAAATAAAACATATTTAAGATAAATGAACAATATAAAATATAACTATTTAAAATAACATAAAATAAATTAATAATAGGAATGACCAATATATATAAAAGATAATTAGTATACAAGCAAACAGTAATAATTAGAAACCTTTAACAAATTGATATTAGAATAAAATACAGATAATTAAACCAAATATACCAGATAAATAAGATAATAAGATAAAATAAGCCAAAAAATAAATATAAAAGATACAATCAAAATATATTTAAAAGGGAAATTAACAATAATTAGGACTTTAAAATAAATAAATATTTATAATTCATGGGGAAAAAAACATAAGTAAAAACTTACTTTATTCTATTCCATTAAACTGTAATTAATTCTATTGGTATATTCTAAGTCTAAGTAAAATTCTTTAATTCGGGTATGCTCCTACGACGAAAAATGTCTTCGAATTCCGAAAATTTGTTTCCAAGGCGGTGCACGCGTGTTAAAGGTGAATTTAATGCATAGTTATTCCTGTGGGTCCCTATAAATAACACTTCGTGATGTCTCGTTTGTCTTGATATATTATACGAGACCAGTAGTAACCATAATATAGGTTTCTTCTTCTTCTTCATGTGCCCTGTCGGGTCCCCCCGATCATCTGGGAGAAAGTTTCCCTGTCCAGGGCAGTGCGGAACAGCTCTTCCACGCTTCTTATCCCGGTCCACTCTCGGATGTTTCCAAGCCAGGAATGCCGCCTACTTCCGACCCCTCTGCGACTCTTAATATTCCCCTTCATGACAAGCTGAAGGATGGAGTACTTTTCGCCTCTCATTATATGACCAAAGTATGAAATTTTACTGAGCTTTACTATGTTGAGTAACTGTCAGTTTGTATTTGCTCTACGTAAAACTTCAACATTACTAGTCATGTCAGTCCAAGATATCCTTAACATTTTACGATGTATCCACATTTCGAACGCCTCTAGGCGATTTAGAGTAGTCACCTTCAGCGTCCATGCTTCAACACTGTAAAGTAGAACTGACCATACATAGCATTTGATCAACCTCTGTATAGGTTTATCCTTTTTAAATAACTATAACCAATACAATGGCTATATTATACACTCGTTTATAATTTCTGATATAAATGAAAATTAAAAACCAACACTTTTGAAAAAGCATTATAAAATTTATTATTATTATCATGTAACTAACTAACTAACTAACTAACCATCACGCCCTTTCCCTGCAGGGGTAGGCAGAGAGGATTGAACGCCACACTCTTCTATCCTGGCATACCACTTTTGCTTCGGCCACATTCATACATCTTCTCACACACGTTCTACGGTTGTTGCGGCTTTTAACAGGGCCATCCTCAAATACTTGTAGTACCTGATCGTGCCAGGTCTTTCGCGGACGCCTTCTATTCCTGTTGCCTTCAACATTCGCCTCATATATTTTCTTAACCATCCTTTCCTCGTTCATACGTTCCACATGACCAAACCATCTCAGCACTCCTTTCTTTATTCTATCTACCACACTACAGCTACCATTGCATTCACTTCTAATTTGTTCATTCCTCACTCTATCGACCAAAGATTTTCCACACAAGCGACATGACAACGAATGCTTAGAACAAGTGAACGAGTTGTGTATTTGGGAAGTATGTTTAGTAGAGACGGCAAGGCTGAGAATGATATCGAAAGGAGAGTAACTGCGGGAAACAAAGTTAATGGTGCACTAAATGCAATTATGGCCAATAAGAATATGTCAAAAGAAGCAAGACTAGCGGTACATAATGGCGTTCTAGTGCCAACCCTTATGTATGGAAGTGAAGCCTGGAATTGGCAAAAGAGGAATGAAAGTAGACTGAATGCGGTGGAAATGCGGTCACTAAGACGCTTGTGTGGAAAAATTATCATGTACCTTCTGAAAATATCGATAAAACGTGATCGGAAAAGATAACAGCATCCCTTAGAAATATTGGTCAGAATTACTGTTCAAAGCGTGAGAGAAACAAGAAAATGTAGCCGATAAAAGTTTTGCCGTAGTCTATGGGAGTTCGAAACTCTCTCGGTGCTACGAGGCCAGAACACAATTAATACATTCCTAGGGCATCGTTATTTATAAACCCCTAATATCAGACATTGCTGCAAGACGGAAAGTTGAGCAAAATTTTGCCCGTAAATATAATACGTGGGGTGTCGCGGACAGGCTCCACAATACGGTAGAGATTAATTAAATTATACAAGTCCCGTAAAATAAATAGGATATATTATTTCTCACGTAAGCAATTTTATGTTCCTACCTAACGGGCGATCCAATCTCGACCGTTATTTTAAATTATTCAAAAAACTTGCTGTAACCCGTCAAGAATGATGATACTTTTAAATGCCGGTTCGTGAAGAGTAAGTATTTATTTATTTATTCTTATTTATAGCCGACACCCATGACATAGTAATAACGACTTTTATCAAAATATTTGAACACTTTTTTTATATTTTCCCGGCAGTTAATGGCACTTACTATTTTAAAACCCATCTGGGCTGATGATGAACCCTGCAATGGGATCCGAAACGTCGGCCCGAAAGGTCGTAACAATATGGTATAATACCCCAGTAAACACAAACTTGAAAATTAATATTATAAATTAAGTTTGGCTAGTCTACTGTGGAGCTGTTTCGGGCCGTAGTAAACAAAGTCCGCATAGCCAGCATGATAGCCAACGTCCGGTAAACGGACAGGGCACGAGAAGAAGAAGAAGATAAATAAAAGGCATTAAAATAATTTAAAATATTTTTTACTTTAATATGTAATACACGCAAT
Source organism: Agrypnia vestita (assembly GCA_016648135.1). NCBI lineage: Eukaryota > Metazoa > Arthropoda > Insecta > Trichoptera > Phryganeidae > Agrypnia > Agrypnia vestita. Next base: position 25,673 of record JADDOH010003518.1, read on the forward strand.
ATATGAGTTATTAAATTACTACTATATTATTTATACCTGATGATGTTATACAATAACATCATCAGGTTTAAATAAGTTATTATCTTGGACATTAAAAAAAAATCTAAATAAAAATGCAAAAAGAAACTTCCGGTATCAGGAATCGAACCCCAGTCCCCTGGGTGAGAGCCAGATAACCTAACCTAACCATTTAACTACGCAGGAGATACCATTGACTGTGGAGAAAATATATAAAGAAGTTAGTTTACCTAAAGAAAATATATTGTGCAACGTATAATATATTTTTTGGTCGCATACTTGCTAAGTTCAATATGTAGCATTTTGGTAGGATCCGCACATACGATGATGACAACTTCCGTAGGTCTCCGCGTTGGAGTTTGCTCGCCCGGGGTCGAAGCCTCATTTCGTTTTTTTAACCGTGAATTCGAACGAAATTACGGACGTTCCACGAAGCTACGGGGACAGATAGACGGACGGATAGATGGACAGACAGACAATGAAATTATTGTAATTGTGATAAAGATTTTTCGGAAAACTTGAGATGCATTATTTCAATACCAAGATGCTTACAAGCAGCTACCATTTTAAAGACATTTTTAATCATGTTTTTACATAATTGAGGATCTATTTCGCCAATAACAGTTAAATACAGCGGTAAAAATCAAAATACTTGCTACAAGGTATTTCACAATACCTTGTAGCAAGTATTTTGATATTTACCACTCCAGGAATCCCAATTCTCTTTTCTCAACTCCTGACCATGGTGACTGCAACTTCAAGACTTGCTTGCTTGCTTGATTACGCAGTAACTTCATGAGACTGTTTGCACGGTTAAATGATATTCGCCCGCAAGTGAACAAAATAAGTAATTGTTACTTAACTAAGAATCCACAAAGAAAACGCAAGCACAAGAAACCATTAAGCAAGTGATACAGAGATTTATTACATCGATATATTCCGAGAAAAGGCGACCAACTGTTTGAAGGAAATCAGTGAAAATACGGGATGATTTGCGTCAGCATGTCAGTGGGAGATTTGATGGAGCTAAAAATAAATTCAAATTCTTTTTTGATTAAATCAACAGATAAACTAGAAGGTCTCTGATATCGACCATTGCGCTTCAAACTTTGAAATTTTCACAATTTTTGTAGTGAATTTTCACACTTCCAATGCTTTTTTCGATTGTGCTGACAAATTTTCTGCAAAAAACTATAATATAGATATAGTTTTGTAATTGTTTCTTTTTGACGTCATATGTGACATCTCTGTGATCTTGTAGTCAAAAAAATATAACGATATTTAAGATAATGGACGAATTAGGATTATTCTTCAAACGTAGATTTATGTGTAATTAAAATTGAGATTAATTATCAAAACAAGTAGGTATGCATGGAAGATAGAAGAAGAGGAGAGCCGAGGAAAATATTTATGAATTTGATGGGGCAGTAACAACAAAAGGAAAAAATGTAACATAATATTGCATACATGTAAAATATATTGTATGAAAAAATATCAATGAAAAAATGAGCCTCTTACTGCAGTGTAGCGGATATAAAAGCTAGCTAGAAGTGACCTGAATTGAAATTGAAATTAAAGGGGATGACTCCAGAGACAAAGAAAGGTCCCTCAGGAAGAAGAAGCTGGGCCGTACTTTTACAAATAAACATATATATATTTAAATATATAAGTATTTAAATAATGTACTTTACAAATGTCCCGACGTTTATAAGACTAATTTTAGAAAAAGTTTAGTTAATATTCTAACAGAGGCTTAAAGTTGCTTTGTTGGACAAATTTTAAGACGAAGAAAAATTTAAAGAGATGTGAAAATATTTTGAGGGGACGTGGTAGAGAAGGTGTGCCCTGTATCTTCAAATCTCATTCAGCTATTCTCTGGTGTATTCACCTGCCACGATCATCACATGGAACGGCTCGTTACATGCTCATTTATATGGAGAATAGAAGAGATTGAACCAACCGATTTGTAAAGACATTTGCTTTTTTTTTGTTACCGACAGGTTTTCCAGATTACTTTCAAATTACCCACCAAAGAAGAATTAAGGGACGATTATAACGGGACTTATTTGGTCCACAGTATTTCCCCTAAACATAATTAATTGGATCGAAAATAATTACAGCCAAAGCCATTTCCATTCAAAGAGATTTTATCTGGCTTATTCCGCCGGCAGGAGTAGGTTGGATAGGTTGGATCTATAAGCTATTCAATTAAACTTTATTCTAAGGGGAGCGATAACCGGCCTTCCTACCTTTGATTAAGGGTGAATAGAATTATATATTATTTGCTAAATTTACCAATCAAATACATTTAAAGAATAAGATGAAATAATAAGGATTGCTATATTATTGCTTCGCTTATAAACGCTTATTAGGCCAGTGCTCACGTACGCAGCTGAGACGTGGGTAGTAAGAGGAATGAGCGAGCACTGGACGTTTTTATAAGGAATATTTTGAGGCGTACCTTCGGATCGGTTCTAGAAAATGGACTTTGGCAATGAGCTCTATACTCTATTTAAGGAGCCAAACGTCACAAAATTTATAAAACTGGGAAGACTTCGGTGGCTGGGTCGTGTGGAGAGAATGTCCGAGCATCAAGCACCTAAGTCCCTGCTGAACTCAAGGCCAATAGGGCGAAGGAGCTTAGGAAGGCCGAAACTAAGATGGAGTGACAACATCCTCAAAGATATCTCTGCCTTAGAGCTTCGAAGCTGGAGAGAGCTGGCACTAGATCGAAATGAGTGGAGGAAAATTATTGAGGAGGCCAAGACCCACTAAGGGTTGTAGTGCCAAGAATGATGATGATGATATTGTTGCGGTGGGCCACATCAAAAAAATGTTAGTGGAAGGAGGAAGATCCTTCACCCGTTAGAACGAGTAAATGAAAAACGTAACAACTTTTTAAAATACATTATAATAATTATGAAATAATTTTGAAAACAAAATAAGGAGTCGTTAATCAAAAATTACAATTAAGAATTATTTTCACGATGAATTAACAAGTTATACGTGATACAGTATCACCGCACAAGTGTGGAGAGCACGGATATCAATGTTAATCTCTAGTATTCGGGCGACTTCAGGCGATTGTCTTGCAAAGTTAGCAAATTTCACAATTTTTTCTCATACCTCCTCTTGCGTTTTTCATCACATTTTTGCATGGAATGATATCATATTATAATTTATTCATTAGGTTTCATACAATTTAAATACGGATATCTTATTAAAATAACGTAGACTAAATTATTTAATCATTTTATAAATAACCGAACCTACGATGTTTTAAAAATGAAGGAAATTGCTCCACTTTGTGGACCTTTTATGACTGAATGGCATATCGTGAGATGTCTTTTTTTTCAAGAATATTACAAAGTAAACGAGTATTCTAAATTGATAAAAATTAGCCTAAAATATGTCAGTTTGTTTATAAAAAATAAAATATTTTTTGTGTGATTTGTGTGGTGCCCAAGTAATTATTTAATTTACATTTAGGACTTTTGCAATTTTAGATGATACCTTGTGCATTAGGGATTCATAAATACTTCATTATAAATAGTCATTAAAAATACAAGACCGGAAGCATAAATTGCATCTTGTATTTTTATGTGTACATTTACATAGATGTTGAAGTTGAAATATCACCTTTCAATACCCAACAGTTGTGCAGTAATGCCATATAAATTATTTTAAATATCTAATCTGGGTGTTCTTAAAAATGACCCGATAAGACTCGTAAATAAGGTAATTTAAGTACATGACAACCGCCGTCGCCCGGATAACTGAAGGTGTTTTATTTTTGAGAATCCCTAGAATTTTGAGGTCCTTTTTAGTCTATTTATAAATTAAAATACTAGGTATAAACCAAAAAATGTCGTTCTTTAAATTACTTAGATAACCATTTTCCCCTTAATTTATTAAAAAAAATGCACGACTCTTAACAAAATAATTTGCTTTATTTGACGCAATAACCGTAGGCTTTTTACATAACAGAATTGATGGAAAATATTCTAAACTGTTCTATAAATAACAGTTATATAATAAATAATGTTATTTGGTGAATATTTGTTTCTGTATTTCTATCACTGTGTCGAAAATATTGGATTTAATTTTAAAATTGATCCCCTTGCATGAATGAATTAGATATGTGTGAAACAACTTTCAAAATAATAGTAAATATCAAAAACTCATTTTAGGCAAAACTTCAGATTGCAATTACTAGTTTTCGTGACGATATAAATATCTCTTCGCCATCAAACAATCAGGTAATTTAAAAACACCCAGACATCACAATACATGTACAAAATATCGATGTACCTATTTTAATTTAAAATGATTTATATGCCATTACTGCACAACTGTTGGGTATTGAAGGGTAATATTTCAACATCGTATTTGTAAACATAATACAAGATTCAAGTTATGCTTCCTGCCTTGGATTTTTAATGGCAAGTATTTATGAATCCCTTATACACAAGTATCATTTAAAATTGTAAAAGTCGTAAATGTAAATTAATAAATTATTCGGGCCTACAAAAATACGCAATTTTTTATTGCTGTGGTAGTAATCACCGATTAAGGCGGACTGTCGTTAATCTACGTCTCGTTTATTTTGAGTGTTGGGATAACAATCAGCAAAATAATATTGTTACTTTCAGAATATTTAATTTATTTATTTAAATAGAATAAAAAATTTACACAAAAGAATAAGAGACTTTATTAGTAGCAGAAAAACATAGGCATAGGCAAGGAAAAAGAGACTTAATTATTAAGTAGAAAAAAATTCTGCACAAAATATGTTGGATTGTTTGTTTTATGTTGCTTTGCGAGACATTTTGATCTTCTATACATTTTTTTAATTTTATTTTGTGAAACATACAGTACAATGTAATAAAAAAAAATAATATCGAAAAAATATTCATTTTGCATGACCAGTGAATTTTCCTCAAATCTGATAAAAAACACTAAGTAAAAAAATGATAAAGAATATGTGATAAAAGTTTAAATTAAGATTTAAATTAAGATAGGTATTAATTTCAAAGATTTAAATTATGATAATGCATAAAAGGGGAAGGGTGGGAAGTGGAAGGGAATGGGATTCATCAAAGAAGTATTAAATTTATTTCAACAATCATAAATGAGATTACGGAGTTTCATTTTAAATAAAAGCAAATTGTCAATAAAAATGTGTAGTTTATTTGTAGAATTTAACAGATTGTATTTTGAAGTGGAACGAGTTACAAAGCAGTTTTTTAAGTAGTTAGTACTACCGAAGTTTGGGTAAAATAAATTATTTGAACGCGTTGAGTATGTAGGACAGCTTAAACCTATTTGCTCTAATAGATAGGGTGAACCAGCCAAGTTATTCAAGATTCAAGATATGTAACATATCTTTATTTTGTACATTTTGGATCTTCGTACTGCTGTCCAGTCCACTGTGAGTTTCTTTGCTGATGACACAAAATATTTCGGTAACCCCCTTACTGACCATGAGGTGTTACAGAGTGACTTAAATCAATTATCGGAGTGGACAAAGCAGTGACTCATATGTTTTAATGTATAAGATGTATGTAGCAAGAATAACCCAAATATTGAGCATACCTTAAACGAAAGCCTGATTAAGTCAGTGGTCTCGCAGAAGGTTCTGGGTGTTACTATTACCAAGGACTTTAAATGGTGTGAGCACATAGCGAGTGTGGTTAAGAAGGCTAACTCTATTTTGTATTTGGTGAGAAGATCATTCCAACATCTGACAGTAACACTATTCACAACTATTTATAAGACATATGTGAGGCCTCTCCTCGAATATGCCTCTCAGATCTGGAATCCATATTTTGCTAAAGATAGAGTTTTACCGGAAAATGTTCAGAGACGAGCCACAAAATTGCCCTTGGGTCTTAAAAACCTGGAATATGCGGAAAGGCTGAGAGTATTGAAACTGCCCACTCTTCAGGAGCGACGAGCAAGAGGTGACCTCATCGAGACATTCAAGAATCTATCGGGCTACTACAATATTCCTAATATGATTGATATGTTTGCATTAAACACTAATGTGGGCCTTCGAGGACATCACCTGAAGTTGAACAAGTCTCGGTTCTCGTGTAACCCAAGAAAGCGTGCATTAAGCAATAGAGTGGTCAATATGTGAAACAGTTTGCCTGAGGGCGTTGTGTCTGCAGCCAGTGTCAACCAATTTAGAAATAGGCTGGATATTCAAATGAGAGACAGTGATATGGGCCTTTCAGCTTAAGCTGCATGCCCATTATCAATAACAATAATATCTTACCTTGTCTCGAGCTTCTATGTCACATTTAGCATCTATCAGCATGTGGATCAGGTCTGTGTTTCCCCTGCTGGCCGCCCAGTGGATGGGGGCTCGGCCGTACTGCAACAATAACACACGGTTCTTCAAAACACCTTCAAAGTCAACGAGAACAGTTAATCATGGTGAAAAATACATTGATACCCTTAAATTTCGCAAGAATGAAAGCTGTTTATTCTAAAAAATATCATTGAATATTTATATGAGAGGTACAGAAACAAAAGAGCGACCTTGAATTTTTTTATAATAAAGACGCGAAAAAGGAATACTCGGCCGTAAAAGTTATTCACAATTTGTGAATTATGTAACGTTTGTTTACGTTTCAGAGCTTTGTGATTGATTTAAATCATTCATTTCAAACCTGACGGCATTACAGTGTTATATAATAACTGTCAATATATCGAAATAGCAATATTGCTATTTTCAGAATATGGCCGAATGTCACATCAATATTCTTACTATTTTTAAAATATAACTAACTTGCTGGTATCCTGTACCCTGTAATCGGGCTCGAACCAACTATCGCTGTATCGCTAGGCAAGAGTCTTATTAACCACTAGACCAACAAGCTACTCAATTGAGTATGACGTATTTGAAAATGATTGCCTGGTAAATGACGACAGTTCAGGGAGACAAATAAAACACTCAAGATTAATTAAAGTTTTATTTAATACGCAAGTCACTGAACACGAATTTCATCGGAGCACTATTCCTAAAATTCACTCTAAATGTTTCTATAAAATTTGTCACACTAATTACCTAATTAGTAATACGCACTAATTTTCACTCTAGATAACATGTCTCTCATATACTAATGCATGTTATTTAAATCAGTCAGGTCCGCACTAGAAAACTTCTCGCCCTCCGGTAGGTACTTCCTTGATTCAGTATCTCTGGAATCACAGTAGAAGCACAGGCCGCACAATTTTCCTTTGTCTGTGGACTTGTCGCTGCCAAATAACTCTGACACAACTGATTGCGCAGTAGCCGGTCGATTGCCTTTTATAGGTTATCGCTTTATCGATGTTTCTAGAGTTTATGAGAATAACCTAGTTGATTCCAGATTTTATGGACCATACGAGACATTTCGATAGTGCGTAAGTCCTTCTATTTCTACCATTTCCTCACACCACAAATTTTAAAATCAGTCATAAATATATTATATCTTGATCTAAATATGTATATATACCTCAGTTTCGTAGATGCATAGTAGCAGTTTTGTTACTGTACCCCTCATTTGTTATTATGCATTGCTGTGCTGATCTTTATGTCCTTAGGTTGTATGCATTATATATGAATATTCATTCCTCTTTGTAAAATTAGCTGTGTTTCATGTACCGCATAGGTGGATGGAAAATCTCCCAACGCGATAGTTGTGAAAGGAAAGAATTCCAACCCGACCGGAAGAATTCTCCCGTGCTCAGTGTATGAAAGGAACAAGGCTAGTAATCCGAGGCAGGTCAACAGGATGTAATACTCACTGATAATTAAGTTTATTTGAAGAACCTTTACAGGTTAAATGCGTCAAAGGAGTATTCCTTGTAATGTTATAACAATCGTCGACAATAGTCGTCGCTCGCCGATGGCTTATGGATCGATTTGTCATTAACGTTGTAGAAATTATTAATCATGATTTATTAAGTATATCACCTGTCGCTGAGAGATTCTGATACTCTCAAAACTCGAGTGATAAAATATAAAATAATTATTAAAATCACATAAAGATTACATAGTTTGTGTTTACCCAATTGAATAAATTAAATTAATATGACCATTATGTTTATTATCCTTCATCATATTGCTTTATTGATTTTTTATATTTTTTGCAATTTAAATTTATTAGTTGGCCTTTTACTTTTCTATAGTTATATGCCAAAGGTGATGAATACAATTATGTTTTTATAATAGTAATAATTAACTAATTGTCTATATTAAAACATTATTTTGCTAGCTCGGTACTCTGATGAGTTTTTAAATTTTAATTATACTCTTAATCAATATTCAATATATACATATAAAAAGAAACCCGTGTTTCCCTACCCGCCAAGTTTTCTCCACAACCAACTACAACCACCGACCGGTGGTTATGGTGGTGGATAGTCCTTGGTGTCACATCGAAAATATGCGAGTTTGGTGGGGGTGGCTGTGCGTGGGTGGGAGTGGGTGAAGAAAATGTGCTTTCTAGCACATTTTTTTGTTATGCGAAGTAAATGCTTTAGCTTGTTTCAAAATAGGCGCGCCGACTGTGTGGGTGAGTCTAGAAGGTTTGGAAAAACCTGCTCTAGAAAGTTCTGGAAGGAGAAGGTTCTAGAAAATTCCCGAAAGTTCTATAAAGTTTTTAACTGAGAAGCGGAGTGTGTCGGTGTGTCTAGAAGGTTTCTGTACATTCGACAAATTTCTTGAAAGTTCTGGAAGGAGAATGTTCTAGAAGGTTCGCGAAATGTACAGTGTACAGTATACTAAAAATCTACGCGTGCGAAGCCGCGCGGGCATAGCTAGTTAAATATTAAAATTGTACGAACTACATAAGCAATCTTCTTCTCTAAAAATAAAATTGTTTTCTAATTTAGAGATGGCATGACACAAAAATCTTTGATTGATATAAATATAAATCAATGATCAGAAATATAAATAAACAGTAATCTAGGATCAATAAGTTTAGACTACGACAACCTACGGCCAAAAAGTCATAATAAATCCCTACTAAAGATAATTATTTAAAGTAAATTTTGCGAAGAAAGAAAAATGAGCGATATCCGGCGTAATTAGCAGAGTTTTAAAAAAAATCTTCCATTCGTTTTTCTTATTCTGTCTAAACTCATTAACTGACGATTTAACGGTTCATTGATATTCAAGTTCAAAGAACTTGGGTTTTATTATTTTTATATACGTATATATTTGTTAAATGGATTTCATTTTTTTGCTTTGGCCTCTTTGTAAACCCTAAAACAATCGGTTAATATAATATTGTAACGAGGCTAAAAAGAATCACGCACTCATGTCAAGTGACAGTTGTTTGAAACGTTCACAATACTACCGAAGATTCCAGAACAACCTAGCGTAATCTACAGCTTTCGAGAGACGTCTCCAAGTTCCAGGAACATCTGAAATTTACGAGAACTTGCGAGAAAACACTATAAAAGTCTCGAAGGTTCGAAAAATTCAACGTTATCGGGTATAAATAAACGGATCTAGGCCACAGAGGGCCATTGTTATTTTGAAGTTTCTAACGACGCGGCCCTAGCTGTGAATCACGAAGCGAAAACAGTGTTACCATCAGGCGTGTAAACTAAGCGACAGTTAATTAAGTGAAGTACTTACCCGTGTGCGATATTTGAGCGAATATTCTGGAAATAGTTATTACGTAGCGAAATGAACCGGAGCGAATAGTAATACGTGCTGAAATTGGACGGATTGTTCTAGTGATTAGTTAATAAAGTTTTAAAGCGATTACAAAGTGTCTTCTTACGAGTGATAAATTTGCGAAACAGTTTAATTTAAATAATAGCGTTAAGTTAAACAGTGTTAAGAGACTTTGTACGTTTGTTTAATTAATTAATTAGTCATTAATAAATCCTATATTAAGTCCCAGAGTTTTCATTAATTCCTCCTGCAGTCACAACACGTGACAATTTGATAAAAACAGATTATGTATCTGTTTAATTTGTTTACCATAAATTTAAAATGATTTTTTATACTTTAATAAAAATAAGGAATAATAATGATCACAGTCTATTACGATTGAATTTTACTGGGGATGAAATAATGTTACAAGTGAAGTTGTACTTACAAAATAGAATGCTTACAAAATAGATTGAAAAGCCAATGAAGGAATTGTGGAAACAAGAGCGTCCGAGCGAGTGCACGGAGTCGTGTCACTCGTTCCTCTCCTCTGATTGGTTGGAACGCTTACTCATTAAGACTGATCTAGACTGTGATCACCGTAAAAGTATTTTGAGTGTGCATAAGGTAAAGTTAAGAAAAACAGTTGAAGGATGGTGATGGCAGGAAATAAGGCGATGGTGTTAGAAACAGTTATGAAAAATTACATAATAAATTAAAAAACCTCACATTATTCCGAGAGTTGACGTCGCAGGGCTCGGCGAGGATCCTCCTGACTTCTTCGGGGTCATTCTTGATGACTGCCTCATGCAGCAGAAGATCATTCTTCATGATGATGGCGTGCGAGGAGTTCTTGCGGGAAGGCGTGGGACTGAGGCGGCTCGGCGACAGGTCCATTATCTGCCCCAAAGACAAACACAATGATCAGTAACTTCTTTACAATTTAGCGCGACATCTCCAACGAAAAATGTCCATATACAAACTAATGTCTGATCTATATACAATACTCAACCTTACATAGGTAGTCTTAGGTTATTTTCATGTTTAATTCTACACCAAGTCACGAGGCCCTATTAAAAATACACATAAAAACACAAAGGTATAGAAAATCATATATTACGACCCCACTGGGAATCGATCCCGGAACCTCAGGTATGAGAATCCAGCGCCAGGCCCACGCTACTTTACTAAAGACTTCTTCTTATGCCCTATCCGTTCAACGGACGTTGGTTATCAAATTGGTTATAAGCACTTTATTTACTGCGGCCCAAAAAGGTCGACAATTGACTGGCCAAACCACTGTCTCAGGTTTTTCTCCTTCTTTCAGGGCCCCTTACTTCCAGCACTCTTTCCCTGCATTACGAGGTACAAGATCTCGTACTTCTCTGGATGTCTCATAACGTGTCAGAGTTATTGTAGTTTTTGATGTGAAAAAGATCACAGTTCATTACAGAGAGATCTGGGAGACGTTTGTGTGGTCACCCGTGGATCAAAAAAACACCTAGTCAATTACGCACTTATACGCATACCCTTAATGATGCTGTGGACATAGGGGACATCCTTGTCTCCCCTGAAAATCCTTCATTCTTCCACATAAAAAGTAATGTGCGCCCATAACCTAAACATAAATTTGTGAATGAGAATGATACGATGCTACTTGTTCTCGGTACTTTTATATGAAACGGAATCATGGATACTTCATCACTAAAACACTAAACCAACTTCAAGTATTTGAAATGTGGATACACATAATTATTCTAAAAATAATTTCGATTATAAGGGTTAAAAATGTGGATACAATTATTCGGATGTGAAAGGAAAAAGAAAATAATAAAATAAAATAAATCCTAAAATAAGAAAAACCGGTCAATAATTTTTTTTGGCCATATCATGAGATATCCAGAGAAATATCAGATCCTGCATCTCATCACTCAAGACAAAATTGCACATGCAGGAAGTCCTGGAAGACGATGGACATCCTGAATGAAGAGTCTGGATGAAATGTTTCGGAAAATTGAATCAAACTTTGTAAATTTTGCATTCTAGGATTTTGAAAAATATACGCAAAACGTCTCGAAAATCTTAGATTCTTCCTACCTAGGTTAAACGTACAATATTCTATACAACCGTAATGGCATTACAGAGATGAATTTAAAGAATCGTATCAAAATAAATTTCATTATTCAAGTTACAATAGTAATCTTAACAATGATTACACAGTATACCTTGCTGGAGATTGCCCGAGAACGCCATTTTCTTTTAATCAGACAACTCTGACTCTGAAAGCTGTTCTGAAATGCAAGCGGCCGGCAAACACGGCTCCATTTTAAATATTTCATTCGCTGTTCGCCATTTCCGTGCGAGTTTCCGCCATTCGCTCCTGAGACGGCCATCGCAGTACGGCTGAGCAAATTGGTTTCTGTTTAATTTGGTCCATACCGGGAATAGTTGCGAGATTATTTCCGTACTTGTTACAACAACGTACACAAGAAGAGAGAAGAGAAAACTTGTGCTGTGAATTTGAGGAAGTAATTTTAACAATAAGTTTATTCGGCGTGTATATATCTTTTCATTTTAGAAAGACAATCATATTAGTATGCGTAAGCCGTGCATACGTTTAGTCGTGTTGGTGTTTATGGGTATAAATATCAACACATCGAAATAATGTGCGTCGTACGCACAGCTTACACATACTTATTCGATTGTTTTTCTTAAATGAAAAGACTCATAACCCCAGTAAAATTTGTCACAAAAACTATGGTAGAACTGGCGCGAAATGGAAAATTTCGTAATTTCTTCATAATTATATTAAAAATGATTTATTTATTGTATACAATATGGTATATGCACTTTGTATTGTATTCAATGGAAGGGCGTATCCTCCACGTGGTCTTAACTTAAAATAAACAATTGATTTTTTGTTTTGTTCTTCTTTTACTTTTCAACATCTAGTCCGATCGTTTTATATTCTATTGAATTCCGTACTACGAAATCCAAGCTTATAAAGTAAACTAGAGGACACCCAACTTGTGAGAAGGAAACGAAAAATACTGAGCTCTTTGGACAAAAATAATTATAATCAATAATTAAATGGAATTCAATTTTATTTAAAAGAGCGCTTGAAGCATTTGACATGTGGACAAGTAATAAAAACTGAAGGGGTGAGAAAATATATTGCGAAATCCTTTGAAAAATAATACAAAAATTCTGAAATAATTTTTTTTTTGCTAATACTGTAATACGAGACACCAAAAAAAAATAACAGATGGGGCATTTTACATTTTCAGGTAAAATTTCTCGCTAAAGCGGCCCGAGAACACTCGGCTGGAGAAATTAGGCCAATGGCTCGGGGATTTAGCAGAACAATGGTGTGATCTTCCTCTTTCTCTCGCTTCTTCGACGTTCCTACCTCAGCAAGTCGACTTCTTTATCACACCTATTAAACATTCTTTGTTTGTAACGTACTTTGTGTGGTATCGATGACAATGTTTCACACTCGAAAGAATTGTGACAGATTCGAAGTTATTTTCAAAATATTTTAATATTGATTCATAGCAAAAAATATAAATAATACATTTAAAAAATATTTATTGTATTATTTGTGTATATCTACTTCTTTTATTTGATTAATTACACCAACATGTTTCAGAAAAACCTTTCCATCGTCAGGGTGTTGTATAACACAAAATATCAGAATGAAATATCTTTTGTTTTTTGATTTTCTAAATTATTTTTAAATATTATTACTGAAGTTCTTGATTACTCGAATAATTATTTAATGTTTATTTTTACTTCTATATTACATAGGCCTAATTCGTGATTTTGTATTTAATAGTTTGTAGTAATATTATTTACTTTAAATTTTTCATAACCAACTTTTTTGCAAAGTAATTAAAATTTCTTTCATTGCCTGTATTTTGTATTATCTTTGTTGGTTGAGTTTTGAGAGTATTTTTAAGTAAAGTATAAATATTTTTGTGTTTCTTTTGTGACGCATACAGTCGACACTTCTTGCATTATATGGATGAAAATCTTTATTGAATTCCATTCTGCTAATAAAGTATTTAAACAAAATTCCATGTCTTATTTTTAATGTATGTATCAAGACGTTATATTTTATTCTCTGATTTACTGATTCATTCGGAATGTTTGTTAATTTGATTCACCTATTGCATTTCAAGATTTTTTATTATTTACGCTTCAACAGGTCAAGAGGTTCAATTACTGAAGCGAAGTACATCACAAAAATACCCAGGCTTTAGTTAATTACATACCTTACCGGGAATCGAACCCGGAACCCTAGACATGACAAGCCAGTATCATGCCCACTATGTTACGAGGGTCGCCTCGTAATATAGTGGCCATGACACTGGCACATTAAAGTGTTCCTATGCAAATGATATATTACTAAATAGTCTATTTTAAAGAACAGAGTGAAGTTTAATTCCTGTTAAGTGACTTTGTCAATTTATTAAAATAATTAATCACAAATTTATAAATCGCTAATTAATTTCCAGTGTTTTCATTTGCCTTCCATAGCCATGACACGTGACAGTATATCTCGTATTAATATAAAAAGATGTCAGTTTCAACGTTGTTACGTCTATCACGTTGTTTTATTATTTGAATCTTTTTCGGGCTGCGGGAATACATATACACAATAACCCAATTAACCTAAAGTTCTTAAGAAGAATGATTTTTTTAAGTAGGTACATCTAGCGGATTTTTTCACAAACATGATACATTGAAAACGTACCTTGTCGATAGCCATATCCTTTATTTAGGTGATATACGTTTGGGCGCATACTACTACTAAACTACTTGACAAGAGCGAAAAACAAGTTTTTCGTTGAAATGTTGTATTTACCTTATTAGGATTTTTATAATTACTATTTGTTCTTTGAACACTGTTTCCAATACGTAAAATATGTTATACGATTAATTTTACTCAACATTAACTTTGCTTCTTTTGTGTAATTGTCATACTTTTTAATGATCCATAACGTATTACAAAAGATTTTTTTTAAATAAGATAATAAAATTATGTGCAATTTATAAATCATCTTTAATGAGCAATATGTTTGTATTTCTAAATTAACACAATCTGTACAAATAAATTAAAATGTACACAGCGGGCCATAGAAAGGCAGATGCTCGGCGTGAGCCTTCGAGATAAAATCAGAAATAAGACGCCGAAAAAAGTTGCGAAATTAAATTAAAACAGTGAGCTGGACATACGGCTCGATAGGAAGATACTAGATGGGCACCTATAATCCTACAGTGGAGGCCCTAGATGAAAAGTAGAAGCGTCGGAAGACCTCCCAAAAGGTGGTCTGATGATGTAGTCCAGCAAACAGAACCTGGATGCGAAGGGGGAGAAACAGAGATGAGTGGAGGAAAATGGAATAGGTCTACATCCAGCAGTGGAGGGGAGAAGGCTTAGGAAGAAGAGAAGAAGACTATCTGCTCATGAACTTTCTAGATTCTTAACAATAAATATTACGTGGCAAAACAGTTAATAGGCATCCATTAAAAATAATTTCCCCTGGGAAGGTTTCAGCAATTCTCCCCGTTGTGCAACACAGCTCGGTGAAGCACTTAGTAATGTAAGATACTTATGAAAAAATTAAAAAATCTTTATAAATTTGAGTTGAATGTGGCTTAAGGGGGGTAAGGTTAATTCGTGACGACACAGTTAAAATATCTTTATTAAAACCAATGTTACATTAAAGTATGACATTTGAAGAATATTGTGTAAAATTTTCAAGAAGAAATATTAAAAATACGGCAATGGCAGCAATTATTCGGAAAAAAGTAGAATTGTGGTGTCCATCATAACTTGATGCTAGATCATCTGAAATCAAAAAATTAAAGTTCATTCGTTAGATAATAGGTTATCCCAGGTAACGCTGGGAGGGTTTTTGGAAATTTTAATTTTTCAATTTTTTGGAACACTTTGAAGGAAAAACGCGATTTTATTAATAACAAATTTGAAAAATTAATAACAAATTTGAAAAAAGTCTCCAGCGTTACCTCGTAAATTATGTTCAGAAATAGTATTCAAAATTTAAAAAGGATCGGTGCAGTAGTTTTGAAGTTATGATGGACACCGACTTTGAATACGTGAGATGTGGGGAAAACACTTTAAAGTTTTGCACACTGTAAAATTCAAAATAAAACTCAACACTTATTTTATACTTACACATAATCATCGATGCCATGTTCACACAGCAAAGAGCTTTCATCATCAGCATATTTTTGTCCTTGTCTACGCAAAACTCTTCCAATACAATAAAACGACCGGTGTCCTCAGGTGAGCGCGTCTCTTAGCTGCCCGAGCAGGTATAGAAAATCAGTCTGAGTATCGCTCAAATGTTCATAATTTTGTCAACTTTGCTCCGATTGACTTGAAATTTTGACACAATATTCTTGCGATGTTATACATTCATTTAAAAAATAAAATGCAAAAAAAAGTTAAAAACCTTACCCCCCCACATTGTTATGGAGCAACATAAAAAAAGGTGTCGAATGATTTGGTTCCGTAATATCGTTAATCGACAAAATAATGAAAGTTTATTTGTGCAAGGTGAAAAATACGTTATTCAAGGTCTGGATATCACTTTCAGATATCAGGTGCGGTGTCGATATTGCAAAATTGCGCGGAAATAATATCCCGCCACGGAGACCTCTGGTGAATTATTTATTTTTAACGCGGCAACCTGCCCTCGCCCGGCGGCGGGGTGGGTTGCCATGGCGACCGCAGATAAAAGCTAGACGTTACATTTGTAAGGGATGTTTTGTTATTCGGATACGCGGCTCTTCCGCTTAACCTCCCTTACAAATTTCGCGAATAAAACGCTTTCGGATAGGCAAAGTAGTGAAAAATGTATTATATTTTAAAGTATTTTGCCCGCTTTATTATATTAGGATATATTGTTGTCCTGGGCACAGTAATCTTAGACAATACTTATAATCTAGACTGGGACACTCTGTGCAAAGTATTATATATACAGGGCTATTTGGAAAACATTAATAACCTCTCAGGACTATATTCCTACCGTGATTATGAGTCGAAAATGTTCAAGCCATTATGACCTAATATCAATAGTTATGGAGATAATCGACACCAAAGTGTGCATTTTTTTTTCAATATTTCTGATTTATTTTTTTATAAAACGTTGGACTATCATTACAGTAACTTATATGGATTACGAAAAATTTATTCGTTTGAATACAAGTTAAATAAAATGAAAAATCCTAAAAATTTTTTGGAATGTTTTCCAATTGGAATTCGAAGGTTTTTATTTTTTTATTTGACTTGTATTAAATAGACTGAATTTTACATATTCGATATAAGTTACTATAATGATAGTCCAACGTTTTATAAAAAAATAAGTCAGAAATATTGAAAAAAAAAAATGCACACTTTGGTGTCGATTATCTCCATAACTATTGATATTAGGTCATAATGGCTTGAACATTTTCGACTCATAATCACGGCAGGAATGTAGTCCTGCGAGGTTATTAATCTTTTCCAAATAACCCTGTATAAACGTTTCTTCAGTAGGGTGTAGAGATGGGTATTTCATGAACGAATGTTTTGAACTGTACTGTTCTGAACGCACGAACAGTTCTCTTTCACCAACAATCGTTCATTAGTAGCCGTAAATTGAACAGGAATTCCTACAGTCGGTATGGAATGTACGAAGCTATTTTAGTTCAGTTTATTAATACGTATTGGAATGCAGTTTCGTTGATTAATTTTTCATACTTTGTAAAAGTACAGAATCATTAAAAATTATCAGTTCCCCCCCCCTAACACCGATGTTATTTTGTGGACAAACAAACTATGAATGAAGACAGAGAGAAGGCTTGGGCTTATTTGCTTTGTAATTTTAGGTGTGTTTGTGGCGCTTGTGGATAATAGAAAGAATTCTAGTTTATTGGTAATATTCCAGTGTTAGATAAAAGACAGTAAGGTTCATGAAGATGAGATGTAGTCTCCAATAAGAAGCTGCTGACGATCCTGGTGGTATCTCTGGTATTAAAAAAAGTTGGTGCTGTAGATTCAAATGTGAAACAACATTGAATACCTTATTTCGTGTAAATTAATGTGTATATGTTTCTCTTAGCCGCCTCCCCGTCCCACTCGTACTCACACGAGTGTCAGCAAGACGGTGAGTGTGGCCACATTAGCATTAAAAAAGGCTGAACATGCGTGGCGAAAGTGTAGGGCCGATATGGAAGCTATTGCTCATAGAACATGGGTGTGTGGTGGGTCCGTCCTCCCTGAATATCTTCCAGAAGCTGTCCTTTTTTGTGGTTTTCCTGTCCCTTGTTAAAATGGCCGCACTACTTGATTTTCGGTATTTTGAATTTTCGAGAATGATTATAATGATAAAACAAATCTTCAATTTTGGATGACAAATGTTTTGACACTAAAAATATTTTTAAAACAATCATATTATGTGTATGTTCAGAATTCAAAGGGAACCTGTAAATCTTAATCCTATAATCTTAAACCTTGAATCATAAATCTTAACCCTATAATCTTAAACCTATAATCTATAAATTAAAATTGAAATATCGGTGTAATACCTATATAAAGTTACCTTTAAAATTTGCTTACAAAAATAACACAATATATAATTTTATTCGATCTTATTAAAAAAACCTCAATTTCCATGTACTAATTTAATATAATGCTAAGAGTTTAACTCCTGAAACTAAATTACTTAGCCAATCAAAATATACTTCATTTTCCATTAGTTGACTGTCACAAACCGTAGAAGATAGAATCGTCATGTGGACGTGTGAGGTGAGATCAGAAAGAAGAGTTTGACGTCACGGAAAGAAAATACCGTTTTGTGATGATTTGAGAAATGAAAGATTATTTGACAAAAATAGTTCAGTTTAGGGCATCCAGGGTAGGGTTGCTAGTCTAAATGACGAATGCTTCACGCCGCTTTATATCAGTATTCATTACATAAAATAATATCGATAACACATAGCGTCTGACCATTCACGTTCGTAATCCAGGGTTGAGATCATGACTGCAAAACTTTGTTTTCAAAACTATGTTTTGATAAAGAGTTCCACGAGTTTGCTAATTGTGGTATTTGATTTCAATAGAAGGATCCCATTTTTCATTTACATTGCGAACCAAATGTGCAATATATTGTATATTCATTAATTTCGTTCCAGCAATACAAAGACTCATTGTCAACTCCGTTATGTTTTCTAATGAGCATATATTTTGTTTTAGTCATATTAACACTAACTAACTAACTAACTAACTAACCATCACGCCGTTTCCCTGCAGGGGTAGGCAGAGAGGATTGAACGCCACACTCTTCTATCCTGGCACACCACTTTTGCTTTGGCCACATTCATACATCTTCTCATACACGTTCTACGGTTGTTGCGGCTTTTAACAGGGCCATCCTCAAATACTTGTAGTACCTGATCGTTCCAGGTCTTTCGCGGACGCCCTCTATTCCTGTTGCCTTCAACATTCGCCTCATATATTTTCTTAACCATCCTTTCCTCGTTCATACGTT